>JAROYD020000003.1:45049057-45070723 GCA_029618875.2 Dynastes tityus | reverse complement strand
AAACTTCTCTTGTTTTTCCATAATAATGGAAATAAGATAATCAAAATTTGCGCGTATATAAACCTCCTCCTTTCTGACATTCAAATTAAAATCTACATTTAAATTAAAAATATTTTTTTCGGGCGATACATAGACAAATATTCTATATACTTCGAATAATTTCGATTAGTACCTACAAGTAAAATTACAGAAGAGAGAAACAGAAGAAAAAAAGAAACGAATAACAACGACGTTTATTAGACATGGTGTACGTTAGCCAAATAAACTGGGCTATACGTGTCGATTGTCGATTGTTCTCGTCTTCTCTTCGGCGTACTCTTCGTTGAAACGACGTTGTGTGAATCCAATGTGTTTGTATCTTGTATGTTGGCTCTCCTCTCGATTCTCTTCATTTTTCCGAATAACAAACGAGTGTCGGTCGGTCGACGCAGAAACAACTGAAATGCGACGACGTCGACACTCGCACGATTTTTCGTGAAAAACCATACAGCCTCCTCCTGCGTGAAACTGCATTTTCGTCACATTAGTCTGGAATTTGCATTCGCGTTTGCGCGTTATCATTGTACGGACAATTGTATATAAGATGTTTGGTAACGGTCTTCACCGCTCTTACGAACATACCTATGTAAGCTCCTAACATATAGGTGTCCCGAAAAATGCGTTAGTCTTAGATCTTTTGCTCTTCGTATAAAGATTAGTTGCATTATATCCCTCACCAGCATTCTTACCATACGGTTAAGTTTATATTGATTATACCAATTTTTATGTATTGTTTATGCATTTGTAGCATACGATTTTTGTCGTGGTTGCCGCTTTTAAAGCTGTATAGTCACAGCTTCTAATGTTCCTCCCCAAACATGAAATATTTAATGCAATATTTGAAAATGTTTAAGCTAATTGCCACCGAAACATGCAATTCTAATACAAACTCACTTTCTTGAATTCCACGTAGTGAAAATTATTCCATTTTAAATGGTAACAATTAAACAAGTGACAGTTGCAAACCTATTCCTTAAGAATATCAGTACAACATACGACTGCTGACATAATTTTCATAAATTCAATTTGAAAATACTGGAATTAGTCGATAAATTGTACATAAACATCAGTGTAATGTTGATTTTAACACGTTTTCAACTCTTCTTCGCTATTCCCTCGAGTTCATCCGCTAGAAGTCAATTCTATCTCTAAACCAGTTAAAATTATCCGAAATGCTATTGCCAATATTTATCTACCGTTCATGGAAGTTCGGGCAAGCAAAAAAATGTACGGAAGTCAAAGAAGATAAGAGAAATATTAAATGGCCATGTATTTAATACTTACTTACATGATTTTACATATTTTAATGTAATATAATAAAATAATTTAAATCCGATTTTCATCGAAAAATCCAGCTTTTGCCTTTAGGACTGCTGTCACTATTCTCGGCATCCGATTCACTAATTTTGCTAATGTTTCATTGGGCAAGCTTGTCCATACCTCCTGGAGAATGGTCCACAAATGTTCCTTCGATTTTGGACACTTTTTCCTAACACATCGGTCTAATTCTTTCCATAACAACTCTATCGGGTTCAGATCGGGGGACTGTGACGGCCATTCCTTAATTTTTAGGGTTCTTTCATTTTCTTCTTGCTGCAGGTAATCTGCGCACAATTTAGATTAATGTTTAGGGTCATTGTCCTGCATAAATTCAAATCCATGACCAATTAATCGGACTCCTGACGGTATGGCATTTTCCTCCAGGATTTTCCGATATTCTTCTTTTTTCATTAGGCCCTCAATTTTGAGCAAGTCCCCTGTTCCGATTAAGGAAAAACAACCCCAAACCATTACAGATCCGCCCTATTTCCAAAAACCAGCCGACGTTTCACAGTACTCACAGAAACTTTGGAATCTCGCTCATTATTGAATTCTGCAGCAATTTCTGATGCTGTTAGTCTTCTATTGCGCTTACTAATTATTTTTATTCGTAAATGTTCCGCAGGAGTCGTTTTTCTTGACGGTCCTGGCCGATTACGATCTTGCACGTCACTGGTTGTCTTAAATCGAACTATAGTATCATGTACTGTAGATTTTTTTATTTTAATTTATCCGCAATCCGTCTTTCTGCGTACCCTTCCTGATGCAAGATAATAATAGCAGATCGATTTGAAACAGCTAGAGGCTTTCCACGGGGCATTTTAAGCAGTCAAACCGAAATTATTTTATTTTTCACTTGCACAACCACAGATACTTTCATAATAACAATCTCTTCAGAACTATTGCGTTTACAAATGTTATAATACTTTATAAAGGGTATACGAATATTTCCAGGTAACACGAGTGAATCAGCTAACCCTCCGGGGATTATTATAAAGCTTTATTGTCACTGTAATTATTGGGGATTTCCAACATAATTATATATTTTATGATAACGGTCGTATAATAGACAAATACCACCTGGAAATTGGTAAAAGGCTTCCAGAAAAGGTTAGTTTTAATAATTCCTCGCACAAATGTATATTACATAATTTTGAAATTTTTTCCTAAACAGTTAATATAATTTGTCAGCTTGCCCGAACGTCCATGGTCCACGGTACTGTACGTATCAGTGGTACCAAATTTGATGAAATATTCAAGTCTTTAAATATTTTTGCTAAAGTCCTACCAAAAACGCGTGTGAGAAATGTGACTACTATCAATTAAAAACAGATGACAAATTGCTTCCAAAAAATAATACATAAAAAAAAACAAATCTTTTAACCTTCGACAGTGTTTGCCTACTCCACAACTTGAAACTGGCATCACGTTTTATTTGCGACAGTTGTGAACCTTTGATTTAGCCATACACTACTGCGACGAAGGTCAGACATGTTACATGTTGCATAAAGCTATAGTTGCCAGGGGAACAAATCAAATAACATCTTGCTTAAAAAAAATTGTTGAGGGACTTCTCAAAGAAATTGAAGGAATTACTATTTATTCTGACTCATGCCCTGGACAGAATAAAAGTAGCGATATTGTCACAGTGTACTTCTCTATATTGAAAGCTCATCAAACACTAAAAATTATAAACCAAAAATATCTAATGCCGAGCCACACCGAATGGAGATCATGCTTTAATTGAAAGAAACAGAAAGAGTACAGAAAACCAATTCAACATCCACGCGATTGGTATCAGCTTTTAAGGGTAAGTTTATGCTGGAGCTGTGATCGGTGAGCGTAGCACCTTTCCATAACGCGCCCCGATTGGTCTGTTTTGCTGACTCGTCGCTTTTATCGTTTATCGCCAACATAAACTAACCTTAAGATGAACTGAAAGCTACTCCCTTTAGAGTAGGTGAATTGTCACAATTGATTAGGCAGATCTTTTTAAAAAGCAATTACAATTAGAGAAAATCAAAACCGTGTCCATTCTTTCTCCATGTGTATACGAAGCGATATTATTATTCATGATTTAATTTTTCTTTCGCTTATACTAATGCAGACACAACAACGTAGTTATTTATAAACGTCAAGTACGTAAAAGCAATTTCATTAAAAAGCAGTGTAAAGTCAACCGAAGGTTTGAGCGGAAGGATTCCGTTGTCTACTTGGGAGTCATGTTGAACAAAAGATTTACCTGGGTTTCACACATTAATCGAGTTAGAACGATGTTAGTCAGAACCAAGAATGCATTGCTACGCCCAATTCTAGCCTATGGTGCGCTGGCACCATAAGCTGGCAATTTCTTCAAGTGGCTCTCAGCCACTTAAAGAAATTGAAAACCCTTCAAAACCAAATACTTCGTATGATTACTGCTGCCCCATGGTTTGTCAACAGTTGCGAGACGACCTGAGGATACCGAGTCTATCGGAACGCCTGCAGGCATGGCTGAGAAAACATGGCGACGTGCCTATCTATCCGATAACCCAATGTTGGCTAGTGTCGTCGAAATCAAGAGCGTCCGCCACCTCGTCATCATGTTGTATGAATACCAGATAGAGTTCGTATTGGGGATAACATATAGTAAATGGAGCCCCGTTGATACTAAGGAATCCCTGGATACTATCCGGGAGGAACACCTAATTCGATGGCAAAAGCGCGATGCTGCGCACCAGATAAAAGTTGCTTAAAGGCTATCAGCCTGGCCCCAGTAAATGTTGAAGATCCGAGTGTAAATCTAACTAAATATATTGTTGCGTGTTCAATGTTAATTGATACAAAAAGAAGAAAGATTAACCTGATAATGCTTTTTATTGGCTTAACATAAGTAAAATAATTATGACACCGGAAAAAATCGGGGTGATACATTTTAGAAAACGTTTCTAAAACCGAGACCAACACCCCCTCATTTACCAATATTTCAGTGTAATGGACGTTTATCAATTTCTGCGAAGAAAAGGCCAAATCTTATACAACTACTTCCTTTAATATCTGAAACTTTCCGAGATTTTTACAAAAATTTAAAAATAAATGATGGTGAAATAGAAGCACACCCACATTTTATCTCGATAGCGTAATATGAAGTTCCCAAACTACATTATAAGTTAATTGTTTTATCTTTTATAGTATTTATTGAAATAAATCTTTTCGACAACATCCGAGTTTATTTTTTGTTCTGTTTTCTGTGAATGAAAAAATAAGTCAGTACTCGATTGTATAGAACAGCATATGTGTGTTTTGTTTCCTACGAAGGAAATCAAAATTTATTTGATACTCTAAATAACTTAAATACAATAGTGAATAATGGTAAGGGTTTCATAAAACAATAACTTCTATCCTATGTTCACTGTTCACCCAAACTTGCAATAATTCTAGGGAAAAATACCAAAGCGTGACTTATCTCCTTTTTCCTATAAACCAGGGATTTTATAATTTAACATAAGTACATTAATTGCAACGGTCATAATGTTGTTCGTAACAAATAAGTTCAGTATAATTTTTTGTGATTCAAGTCTTTCCTTAAAGAGTTTTATGTTACTTTGCAAATGTAATATAAACCCTTCTAGAAATGGTTTCAATTATTCTGACTCTGAAACTGACTTTCACAACTTACACCTATTCTCGTTGCGATAATTTTCATACAGCGGCTGCTAATTCGCAAAATACTGCACGAAATACCACTTTCCCCTTTTCAGATAAAATCCGGAGACAATTTTCTCATTTGCAAAAGGAACAAGTATTACAAGCGTAGTTTATCACCTACTTACTGAATTTAGGTAATTTTGGGTAACTTCGTTGCTGTATAGTGTCAAACTCTTCAAACATGTCTCTTGTTGGTTTTTAACATTTATTTTTTTGCGCGTAATTTAATCGAAAAAACTTAATAATAACACAAAATTTGGTAAAGACTTCTTTAGACAAAACTTTGGCCATAATCTCGATTCGGAGGACAACAACTTATCCCAAAGATGTTTATGAGCGTAGTATACAGTATGACCACAACAATAGTTAACAACCCAATAAATAATTATCGATATTATATTAATAATTTGTGTCAAAAGATTTTAAAGCAAACGTAATAGAATTTTGGTTTAAATATTTAGAATCAGTAATTTCATTAATTTTTCAACCCTATGTTAACTTGTTTTTTCGACATCCTATCGGGAAAATGTTGCTAATCAGAATTCAGTAGCCAAAGTTCTGCTAGAAAAACGCCCTAATAAATTAGTTTCTGAAAAATAAAGAAAGAATAAAAAAATTGTTTGCGGTAAGATTCGAATCTCGATCTCTCGTACATTTCTGGTGTTACTAAGGAAACAAAATGCCATTATGTTCACAATATTTATTATAATTCTCTTAACAAAGCATATAACGAAAAATCTTATTGCGAAAATTTATTTTAACATTAAATAAAGTGGTCAAAATGACCTCCCTAGGCCGTTGTGCAGTAACCTAATCTATCGTAAAACGCATTTCTCACATTTTGCAATAGCCTATGTGTAATACTTCGACAGACTTCATTTATTCTACTTTCAAATCTTCAACATCTGCTGGTCTCTCTAATTGAAATACTTTTTGTGCTAGATAACCCCATAAGAAAAAATCCTGGACTTCTGGCGGGCCATTTATAAGGACCATAACGGTCTATCCGCCTATTTGGAAACGACCGAAGGAAATTGGTTACTACTCTAGCACAATGAGGTGGTGCCCTATCATGCTGAAAAATAAAATCATAGAAGATTCACGTACTTCTCTTAATTGAGATTTTCGTCTATGAAAAAGCGCCCTAAAGTATGATTGCCTATACCTAACACCTACCCAGATGTTCACTTTTTCTGGTCACTGCGTGTGAGTCTCATGAGCAACCTAAGGATTTTCTCTGGCCCAAATACGTCTGTTTTGTTTATGAACAGTTCCGTTTAACAAACATGTATTCTCAACAGTAAACAAAATTAGATTTATTAAGTTCGAATTGTCATTTATTTTTTCTATCAAAGTTTCACAAAATTCCATTCGATTATAATAGTCTCGATCTAATAATTTTGGCACATTACCAATTTTGTATGATTTGTACTTTACTTCATTCAAAACCTTGTAGCAACTACTTCTTGATACTCCACATTCATCTAATAGAGACCATAATGCTGAAAGAAGAGTGTTTTCTATAGCTAAACAAATATCCAACAAATATCGTTAGTTATAAGTTACAACTCGGTTAGCTCTTACACGTTTGGTGTGTGTCATTTAAACAGCCACTTTCACAAAATCTCTTATCTAGATTGATAATAGTTGATTTACTTGGTATCGTACAATTAGGACTAAGGCTGCAAATGTAGACGAAATTTCACGACTTGAAAAACCTCTTATGTATGCCGGTAACCATTTTGATTCGTTCTTGAACGGTATAAACATTCTGAATCTTTCCGCAGACAATTTCTTTCTTTATTTTTTAGAAACTAATTAGTGAATCTAAGGCAGTTTTTCTAGTAGAACTTTTGCTATTGCATTCTGATTAACAATATTTTTCCAATAGAACGTCGAAAAAAAAAGTTAACATGAAGTTGAAATATTAACATCTAAAAACCTATGGCTAATGTTAAAGAAAAGCACTATCTATGTAACAACGCACACACAACTCAAAAAAAAAAATAGAATATGTACCAAGTATGAGAAATACATTACCTTTTAATATAAGTTATTGCCCCTTTCATTATCTAGTGACAGCCATTGATATAACAATATACATATATTAAAAAGTACGTACCAGATATTAAAAGGTAGCATAATTATAATAAGGCTTATTAACAGAGCGATACAGCTTATTATCTATTTTCTGAATGCCTAAACACATATTACTAAGGCAAAGCATGGTTTAAGAAAGAAATATGTATATTGCTTGTAAACCTAGTTAACAAAATGAATCTCCTAACACAATTCCTACTACCATCTTCTTTTCAATGAACATGTAATTATATATTATAATGACATGTATTCTAGTTATATACAAAGCAAGAGAAACCTGATAAAAACATAATTTATCCAAAAGTCCCTTTATTTGCAAAATTATTAAAAACAACGAATTAATACTGTACCTAGGATTTAATTTTATTTTTAACTTTTTGTATCTACAGAGCGCAACGACCGGAAAATGGAGCGTTATTAGTGGGAAATCGCTGAACTAACGTTACGGACGAAACAAGCGAAGGAACACTATTGCATGTCAGATATTACGGCGAAGATTTTCTATACGTAATAGATTTTATTAAAATTTACCTATTAGAGAAATTATGTTCAATATTATTACATGATATGTCTCGCAGTTGAACAATTTTCGTCATTCACTGCAACTGTTTTGTCTGAAAAAGCTATAGTATTAAAGATGCAGAAACCGTAAAAGTCCACGATAGTATGCGAATTATAAATGAAAAAACTCCATTAATTTGCGAAAATAAACAATGGAAATGTTTTAGAACGATTCTACACTTCTTTAACATTCAAATATTTTCAAAAATTAGTAAATAAAAACTTTAAGGAAGGAATTACAATAGCATCATTAGGGTATCTGCCATGGAAAGTAAAATTACAACTACAGGCGTGCAATATTGCAAAATATGCATTAAACGTTCAAATGTTCTGACATTGAAGTTCGTAAAATTAAACTTGAATGTACATATAAAAGAAATAAATTGAACCAAAACAAACAAATCACACAATATAGATAGCCTGTGGGGTTGCCATATGACATTAATTAATAATGTACACAACACTAGACTAAACATCCTAAACTAATTTTTAACAAAACGTACATCATTTTATTCGCATATAACGATTTTCTAAGAAATCCCCTTAATAAATTCCTTCGTAGCGTTTTAAACTCAATTTTCATGAAGTTTCCCGCCTGGATTTACAATGTAATTTGTAGTAAAAAACTCTTAAGCTGCATTTACATAGGTAGTGAGAAATTAGTGCAATGTTTCGCACTAATTTGGCAGCTGATACTGATAATTTCCTTTATCATAACGTAAGGTACATTCATCTGGTTTTCCTTTGTAGTACGCGGAATTATACAGAAGCGTTATATGGTATATTTATTAGCAGTTTCTGCAGTAATTGTGATAGACTGAGAGAAATGGATTACCGGGTATTACAAATATAATAAACGGTATCATCTCAGGGACAGCAATACACTCTCTAATACCCAGTACCATAAAAATATTACCATTTAATAGAAAAATTATACGGCTTAATATAATTATAATACCACTTTACGGATAAAAATCGGAGTATGTCTTCTTCTCGGAAAAGAGAGAAAAACCATAGGCGCCGTATCAACACTCATTGAAAATCCCTACCGGAGGTTGGAACACATTTAGATCGGGAAAATTCTAGTATAGTCGGCTAACGATCATACTAATCGATGCCTAAAATCAATTTTAGGGTTTATTTGATAAAACAATGTTCCTATCTCATCATATTTGAAATATTTGCATTTTTTGAAAATTTTTGACAGATGGCCGAGTGCATGTGAACTTTTATAACTGTGAAATTGTTTAACTTGGAAAATTAAAATTTTGCAGAACTTTTGGCCGTATAGGGCAAGATTAGAAACAGAATGAATTTTTCGATAACATTATATAGCGTGTCCGACAATTACGATTAAATTTTTAAATGGAAAAAGTGTTAAAAGTTATTTTTTTAATACAACTACCTATTTTTCTATTTCTTATCAAATTACTCTTAAAACGAAAGAAAGTTCATATCCATTACGCATCTTAAATGGATACTTTTCAAGATATTTACGAAAATGTATATTGTAACACAATTTTCTTCCAAAAAAAGAGTAACCCCCGATGAGAATGTAACTTGCATGCAGTTTTTTAAAGTGTCATTCAACTTAGAAGGTCATGACTATTAGGAAAGAATCCAGCATTCATGAAAGGTATATAGTTCGCTCAGTTTTCAATTATAAAAAATGCCAGCGCGCTTAGATTATACTAAAAGAAGATTATTTAAATTTCTTTATTATTTTTGTAGAATGCAATAAAGTGACATTAGGAACACGCGATGCCCTTACCGATCGGTATCCACAAAAACAAAAACGGTCACCAAACACAGATAAACGAATAATACAGAATTTGAGAAACTTTGAATTATTATTATTATTATTATTATTATTATTATTATTATTATTATTATTATTATTAAATGGCTTTGGCGGACGCCACTGGCCAGTTACCCCAAACACCTAACAACCCGAATGAACACAGGTGTCAAAAACACAGACACACTTTACACCCGGGGAAACTTCGAATTGGTTAATGTAAAAATTAAAAAAAATATATTTTAATATTGTCTCAAGAGCACGAATTATTTTTGAACAACATTATCTGGAAGTCAAATTTACAAGAAATAGTCTACTTAACCGGCACAATTCTCATTACTGGATCAATTCAAATCTCGACGTATTTAGAAAGCAAAACTTCCAGTAGAGTTGGCAATTCAACGTTTCATAAGTGCTGGATTGTTTCCTAATGGTCATGACTAACTTGGAGATCTCCAAAGTTGGTATGACATTTTAAAAAACTACTTAAGCTACATTCTCATTGGTAGGTATTTTGTATTTGTTCAAGAACATGGACTCTTTTTATTTTCTCAGGTCCTATTGATATGTACAAAATCTCGAGTTCCTCCGGGTAGTAACTTTGGAACAAACTGTCGATTTCGTGAACCATCACATCTTTCGAACATCGAATCATACGCTTTCATCTTAACACTAAAATTGAATATAATATATAGTATTGCATATATTCTATAGATTTGCAGAATACTATTCATAAATTATGTTTTAACCCCTTCAGGTCAGGTGTCCATTACAATGGACACGAACTCCTGCTATAATTTAAAATATATTAGATTAGATATGTATATACAGGGTGTTTCAGGAGGAAACGTAAGTATTTTAGTGGGTGATAGTGTAGATTAATTCGAATAAAAAATTCCATATAACATGTGTCCAATTTTTATTGGTTACCGAGAGACAGCTGTTTACAGAGAAAAGTTTTCATTTCGCGTGTTGGTATTCTCCTAGTTGCTATGGGTATCGATTATCAGTTTTGTTTTGAAGTTCAAGTTGTGAGGTTGTGTTTGAGTTTACATTGAATTTTTTAACTGTGATAAACGTGTATCGTTTAAGCAACAAACTACGGCACTGTTTAAGCATGCCGCACGTATTTCCAAATGCTGAGTACGCCGATATGGTATTTGTGTACGAGTTTTGTAATGGTTACGCTGTTGCTGCTTGTAGAGAATACGGTAGACGATTTCCTAACCGTAGAGTACCCGATTCAAGAGCGTTTAACCGTGTTTTCAGTAAACTGCGTGAGACTGGTGCAGTGCCCAGCAGTCATATCTCATCTGAACGTGCAAATGAACAGAATATGAATGAAGTAGAAATGAAGCCACTTTCAGTGACGGTATCAATAACACTCGTAACTGACATCGGTGGTCCGACGAAAACCCACATGCCTTTGTGGAGACACATTTTCAAGAACGTTTCTCTGTAAATGTGTGGTGTGGTATGATAGACAATTAGTTCCTTGGGCCTGTTATCTTACCGCATACTTTTACAGGGCCCCGTTATCTAGACTTTCTTGAAAACGAGCTACCAGCATTATTGGAAGATATTCCTTTGGCTACTAAACCTCACATTCCCCGGAAGATGGATTGATAGAAATGGCCCTGTTTCTTGGCCACCAAGGTACCCGGACCTTACCCCTTTAAGTTTACAAAGAAAAAGTAAACACAAGAGACGAATTGATCGTTCGACTTATGAATAGTGCTGCCCTCGTAAAAGAACGCCAAGACAACCTCAAAGCTACGCGTAGGGTTGTCAACAGAATTCGAAAGTGCATTGAAGTCGGAGGTGGAATTAATCATCAAATAAATTAATCATTTGCCTTTGCTTAATACCTTTTGTTTTTGCCTTTGGATTTTTTTCTGTGAGTGTAGTAGTTTGGGTTATATTCAAACTGCTGTATCTCAGTAACCAATAAAAATTTGACACATGTTATATGGATTTTTCTATTCGAATTAATCTACACTATCACCCACTAAAATATTTACCGTTCCACCTGAAACACCCTGTACATATATATATATATATATATATATATATATATATATATATATATATGACAAAATACCGTTTAGTATCTTTCTTCTTCGCCTTTTTGCAATTATAATATGGCTTGAATCACTAGTTCTCTTGTCCATTTTTAAAGGACAAATTATATTTTTGAAAAAAAAATCAAAATTTTGTAATGTTCATTTTATAATAAGATAGCCTATTTAAAATTAGAATAACAACAGAAATATTGTTTACTACTAGCATATAAAATATCACTACTTATAAAATAGCAGACATACGATCTTTGACAGATTGCAACAGACTGTACATCACACACGATCGCGAATGGCGCCAAGTACGTACATTTTCGGATGCAAGTTCGGAAATTATGTCCAGCGATTCGAGTCATGTTTGTCAGCTATAACTTGGAATACTATCTTTTTCATATCTGTGTGTATTAAGTATATGAAAGCTTCGTTACACAATTCTTTAATTATCTGAATATCTTTTTCTAATTCATTTCCATTTCTCAAAAAATTATTTATTTCTGAAATTGATTTCCTTTCCATACCAAATATTACTTTTTGTGCTATTGTTGATTTACTTGATCCTGATGGTCTTATAATTATTATTCTTTTTGTTTTTTATCATAATTCTCCTTCAAATTTTCTTTCAATCAATAATCTCAATCCAAAATTTATTTCATTACCATCTTGATTATTAACAAATAATTTTTTCTTTGGTCGGCCTCTTGCCTCACAATCTTTCACTGATCTACGACTATTAGTCATAATTAGTTTTAATTAGTATTTATTAATAATTAAATAAATACAGATATAAAAATACATTTATAATAAATATGAGTAATGTGTAAGAGATATACATATTTACCAAAGTCAAGTAATTCAAATATATTAGGCAATAAATTAATAGCAAAAAGATGAATAAATGTTGCAAAAAAATATTGTAAAATAAATTTAGCAACTGAGAATTTAAACAGATTGTCTAAAGAAAATATTTCAAAACGAAAATTTGTAGAAGAAAAAAAAGTCACAAAAAACTTTAGGTTTAGCTTTAATATTAATAATTAATATTCATTCTAATATAGCAAGTCCGCATTTGTCCGTAAAAAACGCAAAAGGATGCAAAGAGATCAAGAAATAAACCAAGATCTGTAGATCACGAAAGGCAACTTATAGCCCAAAATATCAATGCGGTCCTAGAACCGAACGCGGAACGAAGAAAATACCAATATCTCTAGTGTTAAGTATATTTTGTGTAGTCCAATGGCCCAAAATAATTCGCCTTGTTCCAATGTGGCCCAGAGAAGCTAAAGGGTTGGCCATCCTTGCTGTAGATGATCAAGCTTATGATGAAAACGTCAATAAGTCTGTAAAATCTTTATCTAGTAAATAATGTCACTGATTGATATAACAGACAAAAACCAATTAAGAATTATACAAAATAAAATTAAAGCTGATTGCATTGAATTTAACAAATTATCCACTGGCTCAAAACCAAAAGCATCAGAACAATTATACACTGAAAATAGGATTTTAAAAAAATTGGGGGTTGCAGCAGTTGACATAATTGAGAAAATGGATGAAGAAATTGAATATAAAGATAATAAAATTAATATACTAGAAAAACAATTGAAGGATGTTAATCATTATGATGAAGATAAAATCAACAATTTATTTAATAAGCAACCAATCACTAGATATGTCGATAGGCAAAGAACAAAAAGACGTTTATCAAATACTCTTTCAATTACCAATAAATGATGACAAATAGATTATTGGATCACTGAAACAGTTCAAACTTTCCAAATAATCGTATGACACGTTTGATACAAGCTATCATCATCAGCAGCAAGACTGAACTCTCACAGTTCAGTCTTGATGATAGCTTGGCTATCGAAACGCATCAGTACGAATTAAGTGTTGTATTTGTGAACTTTTATGTTCCATCACGTTTTAGAGTACCCGTTTAGATTATTGGATGATGCAAATTTAAAAATCAATCAATTGTATATATGGAAAACAAAAAAAATAAATTTGACTTTTAATATTTTGAAATTAACATTTTTTATTTCACTTTTTATTGATGTAATTATTCAATCTCATTCTATAATTTTGTAATTCTTTTACATATCCTTCTAGTTCTTCTCCAATCTCTTGTTTCTTTTCTAATGTTGCTACCAATAGTTTAATATTTGTTTTATAATAATTTTCGATACTATTTTATAATTTTGTAATTCTTTTATTATTGGTTTAAATTTACTATATTTATATGATTTTAATTCATAAACTATTTTTTTTGCTTTCATGTATCTTACTGTAATAATGTCATCATCTAGAAGTTCTGTAACTTAATATTATCTATGTATTATTTCATTTGGTTTTGATATATGTTGCAGACGGAAATCAATAGTAAAATATTCAACTAGGTTATAATTTGAATTTTCATTGATGATATTTTTATAAACGATTATATTTTCATTTATATCACCAGCATAATTATTACACGCAGAGAAACATTTACTTGTATCAAGACTGTCCGCCTTAATTCAAGACAATTACTGTTTCAATTATCCACAATACTGTTTTAAATCAAAAGAAATATTTTCTTAGCGTTTCTTTCTCCGCTTAAGAGAAGTATATACTTGTAATAAAATAATTGTATTTCTTTGTTTAAGACATTTGTTAACTTGATTCAAGAAAATCTTGCAGAAAATTGAAAGAAGGCGATTCTTAGTATAAGTAAATGACCGTTATAACACAAAACAATATTTTCTTAAGGATAGTAAATAGTTTTCTTAATTCCAGAAAGCGTTTTGGTATTGTTCATAAACCAATAGTTTCATTTTCTCAAAATAAAGCATTTATTTACTTAGAATTCTTGAAATGCATATTATTTATCTGCACATTATTAATTGCGCTTACCTTGTTAAAACAGTACGACATATCCGTACATAATGCAGTAAATTATTCACGTTGCTTCTGATTTTGAAATATCCTTGTAGCTGGCCTGGTGATGTGTTTTTTGAACACGAAACTGGTCATCTAATTTCTCAATAGAACTTTTTGACATCTAGATCATCTTTTCATTCCTACCTTTAATATTAATATTTTCTTAACTTAAAACTAAATGATTTACTTGGAAGAAACATGTTTCTGTTTTGGATTTTCTTGATTTTCTAACCCTAAGAAAATACTTATTTAATTCAAATGAAGTATCAAGAAAATTATTTTCTTATATTATACATTTTTATAATCTTGAAATGAAAATATTTTCTTAAATATAAACTAATTTTTGCAAGAAAATCTATTTTCTTCATGCAAGAAACCATTTCTCTTCGTGTAAGTTCTTGAATGATCTAGTTTTCTCATTATAAAATATGTAATATAGAATTTATTTAAAATTAATTCTTTGTTAATTAATTCTTTCTCTTTCAATTGCTTGCATGTCCATTTGATAAGAATTACATACTAATATTCCATTAACTTGAATGCTTTCAGAAAGTTCAACTAATGTTTATGATAAAGAATAAAAATCAATTCTGAATACAATTGATTCGCAATGAACTATTGTTGGTTGACAAAATTTTGCCAATATGTATTTCATTGAAATTCTGATATCAATCCCACCAACAGGAATCTCATCAATATTCTTATAATCATCTTCACGATCTTTTGTATCCTCTTTTCGTCTTCTGATGAATGAATTAATTGGGAAAAATGTGCCAGCATAATCAATTAATTCTTCAATTCGATATTCTATTTATAATTCTCTTGTAAAACTTGAGAGAAATTTCAAATGAATTTGTGTATTGATGCAAAACGTTTAATGAAGAGAATAAACCCTCTTTTGATAATAATGACATTTATACCTCATAAAATATTATTAAATCTATATATAACTTATTTTTAATATCTATTAATTCATTATCTTTTAATGATAGTTCAATTATAAATTTTTTTCGCTTAACATTTTCAATAGTTGTTAAATAACCATGATTACTTATTTTCCGAATAAAATTATCTTTAGCTCTAATAATTTCTTTTAATAGATTACACTTCAACACAAATTAAAAAATTACATTTTGACTTACAATTATTATTTGTATTTATTAATTAAAGATAATATTGATTTTTTTAGTTCCTGTTGAGACTGGAATAGAATTATAAATATCTAAGTCGAGCAGAAGTACTGGCTGTACATGTTAGGACAACGGTTTAGAAGATGGAAAGAAAAAGATCCTGATATTGAGTGTACAATTTTAAGTCTTTAGATAGGATATTATAAACTGTCTCTGTTGTAATACAATTTTTGGATAAACAATCCGTGTACATTTGAAATTTTAACTTTTCAATAGTACATTTTTGATTTCCTTACACACTTTTTTTTCATCTATCACATTTAAATGTGTACATTTTTGATCTTAGACCATCAAATTCAAATTAATTAATGTACCTCATTGAATTATTATTAAGAGATGTAATTTCCTTCAAATAAGTAACATTAGGGATTTGTTCTAGTTTTACGAATCGATGATCGATCAGAATCCATTCTAATTCATTTACATTTAAAACAATATTCTTTTACAAAGTAACATTTTGTAAAAAGGAACATTTTATAAAAAGGAATCTACATTCCTTTTTTTACGTTATATTCTATGTTAACGTTTATGTTTTCTATTTCATATTCATGTTTGACGTTTCATATCTACGTTTATGAAAACTACTTTTGTGATTCACAATATAGTGGCTGAAATATTACTTCAAATACCTTCAAAAATAGATAAACAATGTTTTCAGTAGTAAAAAATATATCAAATAATGAACTAAGTTCTAAGTACAACGTTCAAAACTAAATCTTTTTATGTAATATTGAGATGTGAACGAGTAAAAATGATGAAAAATATATTTTTTTTAAGATAATGTATTAAATTAATGATAAAAATGAGTAAAGTGATAGTAAAAGTAGAAAATACAGCTATTTTAATGGTTTAAAATTTGGTGGTTTCGGCGACATACAACAATAAATCGAAATTCTTATTTTTTTGATTATTTGCATTTTTCACTAAAAACATTTATTCGAAACAGCGACAAAAATATATTTCTACTAATTTAAATTCTTTAAATTAGGCAGGACTTTAAAGATAAACAAATGATTATTTAATATGTATTATTTAAACCAGGTATGGGCAACCTTTGCTTAGCTGAGAGCGTAATTTCAGGACTTAAACAGGTCGCGGGCCGTAGGTAAGAAATAAGTAGGTAGTAGTGACTAAAAAGGCGATAAAAATTCACACATATTTTTATTTATTAGAATTATAATAGCATAATCAAACATATAAAAAGCAAACTAACAAAAAAAGATAGAAAAATCAAATGAAACTCAATGAGAGACTTGAGTTTGAAGCTGAGAAACAAGATGATCAATATTGGGGTCAATATTACTAGTACATAGGCGCAAAGTATTTTCTAAATTAACATCTGTAAGCCGGGTACGATGCTTATTTTTATTAATTTTCATGATTGAAAAAAACTGCTCACATTTATACGTGCTTCCGAATGTGCAAATTATTTTTCTTGCGAAATCTTTTCTTCGGAAAGGTATGTTCTGTAAAATTCGCTTAGTTCCACATCATCAAATTTAGACATCAAATATGAGTCTTCTTGAAGCTCGATCAACTCCATTTGTAAGTGAAGCGGAGCATCTTCCACATTACACTCACACGGATTTGCAAAAATATTGAAAGTGCTATCCATATTACTAAAATCGGAAAACCGATCAGTGAATTGCTCTGACAGTAGTTTCAGTTCTTCAGCATAGCGACCGTAATCAATGTTTTCGTGACCGGATAATGTTACAAAATGAAAACAGTTTTTACTTCTCATTTGTGTTTCCCACAAGCGAATTTTGTTTTAAAAAGCTTTAAGATGACTGTACAGCTGATTTACCAATTGCCCTTGTTTTTGAAGCTTCAAGTTCAGGTCGTTTAAGTGTCCTGTGATGTCTACCAGAAATGCCAAGTCACAAAGTCATGTTGAATCACAAATTTGCGGCAATGTTTTCTCTTTCATTTCCATAAAATCAGCTACTTCTCTTCTAAGGTCATAAAATCTTTTTAGCATTTTGCCTTTGCTTAGCCACCTTACTTCGCAATAGTATGTCACATCATCGTGTTCTGAAAAGAGTTCATCCAAAAATGCTTTAAACTGGCGGTGGTTAAGACCGCGGGATCTAATAAAATTGATGGTATTTACTACCACATCCATAACGTTCTTCAGTCGAATGGACTTGGAGCTCAAGTTTTGTTGGTGAATAATGTAATGCAGAATTATTAAATCACATTCCTGCACATTCATAGCGGTTGCTCTTTCCTTCAGAATTCCGATAAAACCTTTTCGTGGACCAACCATTGAAGGCGCACCATCTGTGCACACTCCAACTAATTTACACCACTGCAAACCATATTGCTCAAAAGTACTTTGCACCTCGACAAAAATATCTTTTCCAGTAGTGGTCCCTTGTAGCGGCCGTAAAGCCAGTAATTCCTCTGTCACTATAAATTCTTCATCAACACTTCGTATAAAAATAGCTAACTGGGCTGTGTCAGATAAATTTGTACTCTCATCCAAAGCAATCGAAAATGCTTGAAAACCAGCCAGACTATCAGTCAATGTTTTTTTGATATCACTAGCCATCATATCTATGCGTCGAACAACAGTGCGTCGCGATAAGCTCACTTTCTCAAACTCTTGTTTCTTTTCTGGACACAAAAGTTCTGCAACATTTACTAGGCACTCTTTAACAAACTCTCCCTCAGAATATGACTTTGATGTTTTCGCTATTTTGGAATTAACTAGCTTTAACAACACTGTCTAGATTTGATCTTTGTGAATGGAACATTTCTTGCTGTTTCCCTAAATCGGTAATGAGTTTTTAATTTTATCCTTTCTTAACTGGCCCGTAAGTAATTTATATTGAGCGAAATGCTTGCTGGAGTAATGCCGCTTCATATTGTATTCTTTTAAAACAGAAATTGTTTCATTGCACAGCAAACACATAGGTTTACCACTGTGCATGATAAAAAGGTATTCTTCAGTCCATTTGTTTTGGAATTGACGACATTCTGTGTCCACTTTCCGTTTTTTAAACCAGACATCTTGATAGATTTTTTCTTCTGAGCTGAATTTGCTTGAATATTTCCCGCGTCTTTTCTTATCAGTTGTTAAGAAGTAATGAGTTGACACGCGCGCTGAGCGGTTTATATATTACCCGCAATAAGCAACTAGAATACTCTCGATCGTACGCGAATATGCGATGCTAGCCGCGATATGAATAACAGTCGGCTCTGGAGCGCTTCGAGGTCATCGGGCGGCGTCTCGAATGTTTATCTGTTTGTCTCTTTCTAACGACAATTTCTGACTCGATCTGTGGCGTTCCATTGCGTACGCTTAATAATATTATTTATCGATCGAGAAGGATCGAAAAAGAGAAGAGGAAGGCCAAGGAAAAACAGGCTTAAAGAAGTGAAGGCTGGCTATAACTTTATTAGTAATAGATATATTGTTTACATATAAGTGTGAAATGATAATATAAACTGTCCTCTACCCACTGATATAACAACTTTTCCACATAATCGCCATTGACAGCAATACATTTACACCAACGTATTACGAGATGCGCAAATCTGTCACGAAAAAAGTAAAGTCTTCGCACTGCACCATTTCCGCACGCAAGATCTGGGTTATAAGGTGGATGAGGTGAAACGTGATGAAGCCCAAGCTTCTCCAGTGCTATACGCGTTCGCTGACTTGCGTGAGGCAGAGCGTTGTCATGATGCAGAATTGGCACTTTCTCTGTGAAATACCCACCCTATTGGCAATGTCAGTTTGTTTACACCATCGATTCTCACGAACCAGTTCATCCACGAGAGCCACCTGCCTTTCACCACACGTAGACGCTAGTCTCGGCCACTGCGTGCCTGATCTTGGAGATCCGTTTTAGCAGGATTTTCGTCTTTCACAGTCCTTACCCACCTACTAACAGTACTCACATCAACACACGCATCACGGTACACGGCACTCAAACTTCGATGGATGTCAATGGGCGCTACACCCTCCGCAGTAAGAAATTTAATGACAGATTGTTGCTTTAACCGCACGTCCATGCGCAAACGCGATGTTGCTGTGAATCTCCACTAGGGAGACTTATGTACCAAGAGTTAAGGTAAATGACAACCCACTTGTAACACTGTCTGGCTCATTATTATAAAAGTTATGGCCATGAAGGCATTAGTTATCAATACACCCTCGTACAAAGAGTAAAGTGGTTGGGACACATATGGAGTACAAGGGAAGGAGCAGTGACTTATTCAATGCTACAATGGGATCCAGGAGGCAGAAAGAAAAGAGACAGACTTAGATCAACGTGGCTAACGAAAGTAGAAGAAGATCTCAGAAGGGTAGGAATCACCAAGTGGAGAGAGAAAACAGGAAATAGGACGTTGTGGAGAAATATTTGTAGAAGGATTAACTAACATGTAATATAATGCAATAAAGGGGATCTAGAAAGCACTATGTGCGGGGCAACTCCATAAGGGATGCTTAGCCATTATCAAAGTACCATTTTTTTCAGATAACTCGAAAATAGATTACCTCATCCACATCGCTATATTAAATGTCCAATTTACTGGTAGAATTTTAATATTTTTGAAGCGTCTAGGCTTCTGGAGCTTCCCTATTACTATTGGCGCTATTGGCACGTAGTATCGCTGTCATACGTTCTTTCGAAGACTTTCCTCCAGAACACTTTTCGTCTCTGAATTTGTCGGTTTATCTGGCGTGAGTGTGTAAAATATCTCCGTTTCATCTGTATTCAGGATATTGTCTGGGGAATATCCGTTACTAAGCGATGGCCAAACTGTAAACAACTGGTTTGTAAACATTTTACCAACAGCATCGGATTCGCAGCTTATTTTACCGAACACTAGTGTATGCCGTTCTTTAAATCGGTCTAACTATCCACTACTCCACTTAAACTCATCGCCACTTAATTTTCCAAATTCTTCGACTTGAACTTGTAACATTGCCCCACTCACTAGAATGCTATTTGCTCTCTGTTATTGAAACCATTTGAATAATATTGTAGTATCACTTCTGAATGTAACGGATTACGCATGTTTTTCTTCTTAGCATTTTTGTACCATTTTTCTTTAATTTTCGAGTGACTTAAATAAGCAGACAGTATCAAATATATGGGTATATTTGATACTGTTGACTTATTTAAATTCAAAGTCTTACACACTGCAATATGCGACTTACCACTTTCATTTGTTTCAATAATTTTTAATTTCTCATTTAATAAAAATGATTTGCGACATTTAGACTGCTTTTCCATTTTATCTGTATATGCATCTTATTTGTTGGAAAACGCACACACGACTGGAAGCAACAACTCAAAATAGTTTGCATTTCAAAATAAATAACTTTAAAATTTTATTGTACTTATTAGGAGGAATTACCAAAACACAGAATACCCCGTTTGTGGTCGATTTTATTATTATACGTATTTAGGACAATTAGCAGAACACTGATGTAGTCCATTATAACTAGAGTAATCAAAACTTGCGGACTAGCATAGGCGTCGGTATTACGAGTTAATATAAGAATACGAAAAATTCATAAATAAACTTACTTGCTAATTATTCAACAAATTAAAGGCATCAGGATGTGAACTACTGTAAACTTGTATCATTGCATATGTTTCCACAGTTACTTCTTTAAACCTTGTGCGTCGACAAGAAAAAATATTATTATACATAGAAAACGATCTCTCCACATCTAAGGAAGTTACATTTGCATGTAGAAACTGTTTTTCAAAATCACTTAAAAGTTCACTATTCTTACACTTATTATAAACGGAATCTAAAGTATTAAAATCGGTATTTTTCGTTAAAACATCTGCCAACTTTTGACTAGCGCATAATCCTGGCGTATCATTTAATGTGTGTAATTTATTTTTTACACTCTCCACTATGTCTAATGATTCCTGCAATGACAATTCAGTACATTGTAGTTTTCTGATGGCATCTAGTAATACTGTATAATTGTATATTTTGT